>CM063137.1:0-2500 GCA_031885435.1 Passerculus sandwichensis | reverse complement strand
TTAAGTTAACGTTAACGTTAAAGTAACAGTTTAAAGTTAAAGTTTAAAGTTCACCGTTAAAGTTAACGTACAGTTAAAGTTAACGTTAAAGTTACAGTTAAGTACAAGTTAAAGTTAACAGTTAAAGTTAACGTTAACGTTAAAGTTAAAGTAACAGTTACAGTTAACGTTCAAGTTAAGTTAAACGTTAAAGTTACAGTTAAAGTTAAAGTTAAAGTTAAAGTTAACAGTTAAAGTTCAAAGTTACCAGTTAAAGTTAAAGTTACAGTTCCGTAACAGTTAAAGTTAACGTTAAAGTTCAAGTTAACAGTTACAGTTCAAGTTCAAGTTAACGTTAAAGTTACACGTTAAAGTTAAAGTTACAGTTAAAGTTCAAAGTTAAAGTTAACAGTTAAAGTCAGTTAAAGTTACAGTTAAGTTCAAGTTAAAGTTAAAGTTCAAGTTAACGTTAACGTTCAAGTTAACAGTTACAGAACAAGTTAAGTAAGTTAACAAACGTTAACAGTTACAGTAAAGTTAAAGTTAAAGTTTAAAGTTAAAGTTAAAGTTACAGTTAAGTTAAAGTTAAAGTTCAAGTTAACAGTTACAAGTTAACGTTAAAGTTAAAGTTACAGTTAAAGTTAAGTAAAGTTAAAGTTAAAGTTACAGTTAACAGTTACAGTTTAAAGTTAAAGTTACAAGTTAAAGTTAAAGTTAAAGTTAAAGTTAAAGTTAAGTTAAAGTTAACAGTTAAAGTTAAAGTCTAAAGTTAAAGTTAAAGTTACAAGTTAAAGTTAACGTTAAAGTTAAAGTTAAGTTACAAGTTACAGTTAACGTTAAAGTTAAAGTTAAAGTTCAAGTTACAGTTAAAGTTAACAGTTAACGTTACAAGTTACAAGTTAACAAGTTTAAAGTTAAAGTTCAAGTTAAAGTTAAAGTTACAAGTTAACGTTAAGTTAAAGTTAAAGTTAAAGTTCAAGTTAAAGTTAAAGTTAAAGTTAAAGTTAAAGTTCAAGTTAAAGTTAAAGTAAGTTAAAGTTACAAGTTAAAGTTAACAGTTAAAGTTAAGTTAAAGTTTAAAGTTAAAGTTAAACGTTAAAGTTACACGTTAAAGTTAAGTAAAGTTAAAGTTAAAGTTAAACGTTAAAGTTAAGTAAGTTACAAGTTAACGTTAAAGTTAAGTTAAAGTTAAAGTTACAGTTAAAGTTAAAGTTAAAAGTTAAAGTTAAAGTTCAAGTTAAAGTTACAGTTAAAGTTAAAGTTAAGTTAAAGTTAACAGTTTAAAGTTAAAGTTACAAGTTAAAGTTAAAGTTAAAGTTAAAGTTAAAGTTAAGTTAACAGTTACAAGTTAAAGTTAAAGTTAAAGTTAACGTTAAGTTACAAGTTAAAGTTAACAGTTAAAGTTACAGTTAAAGTTCAAGTAAAGTTAAAGTTAAAGTTAAGTTAAAGTTACAAGTTAAAGTTAAAAGTTAACGTTAAAGTTAAAGTTACAAAGTTAAAGTTAAAGTTAAAGTTAAGTTAAAGTTTAAGTCAAGTTAAAGTTTAACGTTAAAGTAAGTTAAAGTTAAGTTACAGTTAAAGTTAAAGCTTAAAGTTACAAGTTAACAGTTTACAGTTAAAGTTAAAGTTAAGTTCAAGTTACGTTAAAGTTAAAGTTACCGTAAGTTACAGTTAAAGTTAAACGTTAAAGTTACAGTTAACGTTAAAGTTAACGTTCAAGTTAACAGTTAAAGTTAACGTTACAAGTTAAACGTTAACAGTTACAAGTAACAGTTAACGTTACAGTTACAAGTTAACGTTAAAGTTACACGTTAAGTTCAAGTTTAAAGTTAAAGTTTAAAGTTACAAGTTAAAGTTAAGTTAAAGTTTAAAGTTAAAGTTAAAGTTAAAGTTAAAGTTAAAGTTAACGTTACAGTTACACGTTAAAGTAAAGTTCCAGTTAAAGTTAAAGTTACAAGTTAAAGTTAAACGTTACAGTTTCAAGTAAAGTTAAAGTTAACGTTAAAGTAAAGTTCAAAAGTTTAAAGTTAAAGGTTACAAGTTTAAAGTTAAAGTTAAAAGTTAAAGTTAAGTAAAGTTACAGTTAAAGTTTAAAGTTCAACAGTTAAAAGTTAACAGTTCAAAGTTACAGTTAAAGTTAAAGTTACAAGTTAAGTTAAAGTAAGTTAAAGTTAAAGTTTAAAGTTAAAGTTAACGTTAAAGTTACACGTTACAGTTAACGTTAAAGTTCCAAGTTAAAGTTAAAGTTACAGTTAAACGTTCAAGTTAAAGTTACAGTTAAAGTTAAAGTTTAAAGTTACAGTTAAAGTTACAAACGTTAAAGTTAAGTTAAGTAAAGTTAACGTTAAAGTTAAAGTTAAAGTTACAAGTAAAGTTACAAGTTCAACGTTAAAGTTACAAGTTAAAGTTAAAAGTTAAAGTTAAAGTTAAAGTTAAAGTTAAAGTTAACAGTTAACGTAAGTTAAAGTTAAAAGTTAAAGTTAAAGTTAACGTTAAAGTTAACAGTTAAAGTTAAAGTTAC